>JACEFO010003030.1:0-26542 GCA_015342445.1 Digitaria exilis
CTACACTTGCCGTTCGCCGTAAAGTATGAACAACATCGCCAATCCCTCATGTGTAGGCCGAAGCCTGATTGTCTGTCCCACCTACAGGTGCGCCACCCTTGGCCCAGGCCCTCTCGCTGTGTGTGGCTGCCGAGGCATTACGGCGTTGGGTGCCAGTTATCCACATAGAGGAGAAGAGATGAGATTAGGAGAGAGAGAGAGAAAGATTAAAAAAAGTACATGGGACTACAGGAAGAACGATGGGTTGAGTGGTTGACATGGATACATGGACATTGATTTTAGACACTATGGGTCTAGATAGCCATACTATTAAAAGGGGCCAATTTCATTTCTTGACGAATCTATAGTGCCACTTTTCTCAAATACATGTGTTGCATGCATATAGGATGAGAGGTTCGAATCGTCGGAAAATCCTATATAACAAGTGGTTTGGAAAGAAACTTGTTTCAGTGGGCGAAAAATGAACAGCGGACCGTCCGACCTGCTGGGGCGGACCATCCCGCCTCTGACTTGGAAGTTGGACAGAGCCGGTGCGGCTCTGTGCGGCACTGGAGGGACCGCCTGCAAACTAACCACGTAGGAGGCACTTAATCCGGAGAATGTGGCGGTCCACTCCGAAATTATTCCAAGTTAAGTAGCCCTCAGACCACTAACCACGTAGTCAGGCACTTAACCGGAATAAGCTGGAGCGCCGTCGGATTAAACCCGATTAAACCACGTACTTAACTAGATCGTAAACAGCAGCAGGCCACACGAAGGTGAGTTCAAGAGATTACAACATTCCACAGATTAAATTACAAAGATAGGGTACAAAGTTATACAGACTGAGTTCAAATTAAAATCAGAGTACACAAGTTTTGCAGCGGAAATTAAAGTTCAACAACTGAAATTTAGAAGTTCATTGCAGCGGAAGTAAATAAACTAAACGACGAAAACAAGTAACTCCGTGATGAGCCTGCCCACGAAGCTACTCCTCCCGATCCTCGCCAAGGACGGGACCCATTCGATGTGCCAGCCAGGTGGAACCTGGGCAGGCCAAGTCATAGCATCCACATCCAAGATTATACCTGAAAAATAATGCCACAAGCAAGGCTGAGTATACTAATACTCAGCAAGGCTTACCCGTCGGGTGAAAACTACATCACCGACATCTAGACAATGAAAGGCTTTTGGCTGGTGGGTTTGTTTGCCAAAAAGCGACTAAAGGTAGATCCTTGCTTTCAAGTTTTAGCACCGTATTCTAATAAGTTTAACCATTCTAGATTAGCATCCTCTCTAAGCATACAAGTGGAGCAATACAATTTAATTCATAGAACAAATTCATAATCTCAAATTCCACTTATTACTCGATGTGACGTGACGGTCAAGCAGTCTCATTAACCGCGAGAAGCGGACAGTTCGAACCGAATTTGTGCTACCTGGCCAGGGAAAACCCAACACACACGGATACTCTGCTTGAGATAAAAGGTACAAGCATTTCCCAACCTTTCCCATCTATCCACAATTCGGAACCGGGTCCACTTCCTTAGGATGAAGGTTTACTGCTTCACTCACAGCATCACGCATACATCCACGAGTGTTACGGCAAGGGAAAACAGAGTTTCCAAGGAGAGATGGCTATCGGCCCTAGCTGCTTCAAGCTGGTACCGGCTTACCGGCTCCATATACCGGCATGCATGTGGTACGTTTCAAAAACTTGACTTAGTATCCACACCTTCCGACCTTAACCAATTATCAAACACGGACGGGAGATCTACATCTATCCTCCCGCCCGTCAATCCTTATGATTCCAACATAAGTAAAGACGAACAATTCCTATGTCTCGCGAGTGACAGGAAATCACTCGACTTGTAACGAACCTACAGCAATGCTCTACCGAACCTTTCATACTAGTATTGCAAGTCATGGGTACTAGGAAATGTGCAGCTAAGGTATTCAATCAACTCCTTGAACGTAAATGCACAAACATAGAGAATTCAAAGTGCATATTTTGGTAAGGTTAGGTCATGCTCCGGGGCTTGCCTTCTTGCTCGGACTGAGAGTTAGCCTCCGGGTTGTTCACGTCTGCACCGGCACCGGGCTCCGGGGCTTCTTCCTCGTCTGCGGGGATGAGGGTGTAGTCGCCGTCTGGGATAGTGCCTTGTACATGATATGCATAACTTAGGGTGGCTGTTCTGGAATTTCAGATTCCATTTATTTTATTCTATCTAACTACAAAAAGGTTTATTCTTTTATATAAATCGATTTCCATCTAGATTACTTCGCATTTTGTTTCTCCATTTCTGTTCATCATTTTTATCTATAAACTTATGGCAGCTACTGGAGTATAAGAGCTAAGCTCACTCCAAAATTAGCTAATTTCGAGCTACACATAATTTATTAAAAATCTAACAAGTTGCTGCCAGCAGAAATGAATTTAATTCATATAAAATTGAAAATTCAACCATTTCAGGAGATCTCCCTACCAAGTTAAGGCATAAGTTATGAGGAGGGCTCTGGCCAAGTGGTGGCTCAAAATAACCCTTGGGTGATCCTCAATGATTTTCTAACCAAAACACATATTTTAATTATTTGCCATCCTAAACAGAGCAAAAATTAAGTTTTTCATTTTTAACATGTGTTCTAACAAGTTTTAAGCTCTCAGGAGCAGAATGGTGATTTTCACTGCACATATTATTTTTAATGATTTCTGCACTGCAAAAAGACAGAAAACCTATTTTAATTCATAAAAGGAGCTAAACATCATATTTTGGGTCTTCTTTGGACACAAGCTGCCAAAGCCACTATACACAACATATCCAAGCTCAACCCTAGCGCAGCTCTGGATTTGAAATGGTGCATAACTTTAGATTTTCCTTGTTTGAATTTTAATTCAAAAACAGTTCGTCAAAAGTACAAACATGTCTAATAGAGATTGTAATTTAGACTCTCACGAATCCAGGGAGTATTTTGTGCATTTTTCCGATTTTTGTACGATTTTTAATCGATTTTACAAGTTTCGGGAAAAATCAAACCTGACTTAAGAATCTGTTTACGCAGAGAACCCTAGATCTTTCAAAACTTCGCGAACGAGTCCCCTGGACTTTTGCGCCAGAGACCCCTAAACAAAGGTAGACGATGAACTTGGGTCCCTGGGGACCTCGCCGGAGTTGCGCCGGCCAAATGGCGGCGAACTAGGCTCGGGAAGTGGGGGAAAAGATTCCTGGGCTCACCACGAGTCGTTTGGCGACGGTTGGGAGGCCGGGGATGGTCGGAGTTTCGCCGGCGACGAGGTGGTGGCGGCGCGGCCGCCGCGGCTTCTACGCCGGCGAGCTCGGGGTCGTTCGCGGAGGGGGGAGAGTCCTTGAGCACCAGCAGAGCTTGGGGAAGCTAATTGGCGTGCTCGAGGAAGCTCGGGGACGGCTCGGAGTAGGGGTCTCGACGTGCGGGTGCTTCGACGGCCGGAATTCGCGATTTGGGGAAATCGCAAATTCTCGCCGGAGAAGGGACAATAGCTTGGGGAAAGTTGGGGGTTTTGGAGCTGGTGGAGTGGACTAGCTCCGTGCGGGGATGGATTGGGGAATGGTGGAGCGTGGACGAGGAATTTCGCGAAGAGCTTGGGTTCGGCTTGCGCGTCGCGAGGAGGAGAAGACCGAGCGAGCGCGGGGAAGTGGAAATGACCAAGTGGGCGAGTGAGAGGAGGGGTGGGAGTGCGCGGTGGAGTGCTTGGGCACGCAAGGGAGGCACTGTGCGGCCTCGGGAGCGTGCGATGCGCGTGAGTGGCTGTCGCGGTCGCCATTGATGGCGCGGCGAGCTCGAACAGAGCGCCGCGCGACACGATTGGGCGAGGAAGATTGTGGCGTGATCGCTGGGGATCCTCCACAGTGCTCCTTGGCGCGTAGCGAGCGAGCATCGCGACTGCGGGGCGGCGCTGCGCGGCTTGCGACCAGTGCCGAGCGAGCTTGCCATGATGGCGCTCCGCGGCGCGAGGCAGCAGTGCGCCGTCGCCCGCGAAGTGACGGTACGGAAGGCTTGGACAAACGCGTGAGGACAAAAACTAGCTGCCGCCACAGCTCGGCCGACCCGACGCGGTCTCCGCCACACGCCGGCCACGTGGCGGCCGGACTCCGGCCGGAGCAGAGCGCGCCAGGGGCGAGCTGGGCAGCCCCGTGGAGCTCTTTGCCCCTTTTGAACTTTCTCCAAAATTTGAGCTGAACTTCGAAACGTGTAAAATTAAAAGTTGGAGTTTGAGGTGCGGGACACAACTTCCGAGCTTGGACCGGGCACTTCGACCAGGCGCTACGGCGCTTCGAGCTTGAACCGCAAGCTCGAGCTTGCCGAGCCTCGAATGGTCGGAAACGCCACTCGAGGGTGAGTGCCCCCCTCGAGCTTGGCTGCGAAGCCTCGAGCGTGACGGAACGTCGCTCGAGGGTGAGTCCTCGAGCTTGGCTGCGGAGCCTCGAGGGTGACGGAACGTCGCTCGAGGGTGAGCCCTCGAGCTTGGCTGCGGAGCCTCGAGCGCGACGGACGGCGGGGCCTCGAGGGTCCTGTCGTGCAGCCTCGAATCGTGACGGAAACTACCGGCTAGGCTCGATCGTCACGGTCATAGCTCGATCGTCACGGACATACTGACTAGGCCTCGATCGTCACGGACATACTGACTAGGCTCGATCGTCACGGACATAGCTCGATCGGGACGGATTTTTACGGCTAACCTCGATCGTGACGGACATTCCCGCTCGAGGGTCACCGATCGGCGCGAACGCCGTGGCGAGGTTGTCGCGAAGGGCTGTCCGAGATGTTTAAGTTTTTAGTTGGGGTGCCAAATAACCCTTGTTTTTGAATTATAATTGAATTTTTGACGAATTTTTGAATTTCAACCCAATTCCCTGTTGTATTGATTTTAATTGCACTTTTAATTCTTTGACATCAGAGATGTCACAGCCTACCCCCTTAAAAGGAATCTCGTCCCGAGATTCGATTAAACCTAGAGATAGAGAGGGGAAAAGAAATACCTCGGCTTAGGAAAGTATGTCGGGGAAATTCTTCCTAAGATAGTCCTCGGTTTCCCACGTGGCTTCATCTTCGGAGTGATGACTCCACTGAACTTTGTACATTTTAACTCCCTTCCTTCGTGTTTGTCGCTCTTTCTCGTCGAGGATCTTAACGGGATGCTCATCATAAGAGAGATCCGGTTCAACCGAGAGTTCCTCTTGTTCAACAACTTCGGTTGGGACACGAAGACACCTCTTGAGTTGAGAAACATGGAATACATTGTGTACCGCTGAAAGTTTCTCGGGAAGCTTTACTTGATAGGCTACCGGCCCACATTGCTGAGTAATTTCATACGGGCCGATATAAACGAGGTGCAAGCTTGCCCTTGAGTCCAAATCTTTGCACACCCTTGGTCGGGGAGACCTTAAGATATACGTGATCACCAACTTCGAACTGAAGTGGCTCCCGCCGCTGATCAAAGTAGCTCTTTTGCCGTGACTGGGCGGTCTTCAAATTCTCCCGAATGATCCCAACCTTTTCTTCGGCTTCTTTCACAAGGTCAGGGCCATAAGTGTACCTCTCGCCTGCCTGGGACCAACACAACGGGGTCCGACATCTCCTACCATATAGGGCTTCGAAAGGTGCCATTTTTAAACTCGTTTGGTAGCTGTTATTATAGGAGAATTCAGCCAGGGATAAACATTTCTCCCAATTCTTCCCATAATGGATAACACATGCTCGAAGCATATCCTCAAGTATTTGATTTACCCTTTCTGTTTGCCCATCGGTCTGTGGGTGATATGCTGAGCTGCGGATCAGTTTGGTACCTAAGGACATTTGCAATTGCTCCCAAAAGCGTGCTACGAAAAGAGCACCACGATCTGAAATTATCGTCTTGGGTACCCCATGTAGACAAACGATCCGCTCCAAATAAATCTCCGCATACTTTTTAGCAGAATAAGTGGTATTGACTGGAATAAAATGTGCGGTCTTGGTAAGGCGATCCACAATTACCCAAATAGAATCGTGGCCCTGAGGGGTCCTGGGAAGTCCAACAATAAATCCATACTGATATCTTCCCACTTCCATGAGGGAATAGGTAGAGGTTGAAGCGTGCCTGCTACCTTCAAGTGGCTGGCCTTAACCCGCTGGCAGGTGTCACATTCCGACACATATGTGGCAATTTCTCGCTTCATTCGAGTCCACCAAAAGTTTTGCTTCAAGTCTTGATACATTTTGGTGCTGCCGGGATGAATAGAAAATTTGGAGAGATGAGCCTCATCCATAATCTTCCTCCGGAGTTCCATGTTTTTGGGCACCATGAGGCGGTGTCCAAACCATAGGACTCCTTGCCCGTCTAACCGGAAGCACTTGTACTTCTCCTTCACTTTCTCTTTAGACAATTTTCTTTGAGCACTTTAACGCCCGCATCATTTAGTTGTGCCATAACAATCTGATCGTGCAAGGTTGGTTCCACTGCAATATGGCTGAAGTACCCGTGTGGAACAATCTCTAAATTGAGCTTTGCCATTTCGTGACACAGGGTGTCAGCGTAGGACTCCACGGTAAGACAATGGCAACGAGCCTTGCGGCTGAGTGCATCCGCAACTACATTCGCCTTCCCGGGGTGATAATGTACACTAAGGTCATAGTCCTTTGCTAACTCCAACCATCTGCGCTGTCTCATATTCAGATGTGCCTGAGTGAAGACATATTTAAGGCTCTTGTGGTCTGTGTATACGTTGCAGGGAACACCCATCAAATAGTGCCTCCACATCTTGAGAGCATGAATGACCGCTGCTAACTCAAGATCGTGCGTGGGGTAGTTTTGCTCATGAGGTCGGAGTGCTCGCGAAGCATAAGCGATGACCCGGTTCTCTTGCATGAGAACACAACCAAGACCGGTGCCTGATGCATCACAATAAACATCATACGGCTTGGTGCAATCGGGCTGAGCCAAAACTGGGGCTGAAGTCAATAGTCTTCGCAAAGTGTGGAAAGCTTCCTCACATTTGTCATTCCACTCAAATTTAACTCCCTTCTTCAAAAGTTCGGTCATAGGCTTCGCAATTCGAGAGAAGTCCGGAATAAAGCGACGGTAGTAGCCGGCTAATCCCAGAAAACTCCGAATCTCGTGGACGGAAGTAGGTGGCTGCCAATCTAGTACCTCTTGTACTTTGGATGGATCTACGGATATACCATCTTTGGAATCGTGTGGCCCAAAAACTTCACACTCCCAAACCAGAATTCACACTTGGAGAATTTGGCGTAGAGTTGGTGGTCTCGCAGTCGCTGAAGAACAATGCGAAGGTGCTCAGCGTGCTCTTCCTCATTCTTGGAGTATACAAGAATGTCGTCGATGAAAACCACCACAAACTTGTCTAATTCAGACATGAAGACCGAGTTCATGAGGTACATGAAATAGGCTGGGGCGTTGGTGAGTCCAAAAGACATGACTAGGAACTCATAGAGTCCGTAACGTGTGGAGAAGGCAGTCTTCGGAATATCACAAGGTCTGATTTTTATTTGGTGATAGCCAGAGCGAAGGTCAATCTTGGAGAACACTCTGGCGCCAGCTAGTTGATCAAACAGGATGTCAATTCGGGGTAACGGATACTTGTTCTTAATAGTTACCGCATTGAGAGGCCGGTAGTCAATACACAACCTCAAGGAATGGTCCTTCTTCTTCACGAAGATAGCGGGACATCCCCACGGTGACACACTTGGGCGAATGAAACCTTTATCTAGCAATTCTTGGAGTTGAATTTTTAATTCAGCCAATTCATTGGGTGGCATCCTATAGGGTCTCTTTGATATAGGTGCTGTGCCAGGTTGCAATTCAATCACAAATTCAACGTCCCTATCCGGCGGCATCCCTGGTAAGTCATCCGGAAATACATCGGCATACTCACATACCACCGGAATGTCCTTTAGTTGGGTTTCGACCATAGAATAAGCACACGCATCAACGCAAGTCCGTCGTGGCAGATATAGCACACTCGGGCCATGCGTAGGTGAGTTTATCTCAACAACTCGTTCCGCAATATCTAGGACAACCTTGTGCTGAGTCATCCAATTGGCTCCTAACACAATGTCAATCCCTTCCATACCAAGTAGAATCAAATCAGTAGGGAATGTTTTACTTCCCAGCCTGATCGGAACTTTGTGGGTGACTTGGTTGGATGCAATTTTGCCTCCCGCAGTTGATATCACAAAGGAGGATTTGGTATGGTATGATTTTAATCCGCATTTCACGTGGAATCTTGTGCTTATGAAACTATGCGTTGCTCCAGAATCAAATAATATCACAGCAGGTTGAGTGCAGATAGGGAAGATACCAGTCATGTCTGGGGCTCCCTCGGGTAAGTCGGCCAAGTTGGTGTAGTTGAGCCGTCCTTGGCGGACTTGCACACGCTGCTGCTGCTGCTTGCCCTTGCCTTGTTGATTTCCAGGGCGCTGGTTCTGCTGTCTGTTCTGTGGGCAATCCTTGATAAAGTGATCTTTGCTTCCACACTTGAAGCATTGATAGCCGGCTCCAGGACGAGCTGGCTGCGGTGTATTCTGCCTGGGTGCTTGCTGCTGCGGCGGCGGAGGGAAACGAGGCGCGTTAAGCTGTGGCGGCCTAGCAACCCAACCACCTCCCTGAGGTGCCCTGGACTGTCCCTGCGGTGCAGCCGGGGGAACCAGGCGGAACCTCTGGGGCTGCGAGCCAGACGGTCCAGCGGGAGCCTTCCTCTTCTTCTCCGCCATCCTCAAAGGAGAGCTAAGGTAGCGCCTCATCCAGTGGGGATCATCCGGCTGAGTTGGTGGGAACAGCCCAAGCAACTGGTGCTCTACCAAGCTCTGGTTCTGAGCACAAAAAGAACTGATGCCATTCAAGGCAGCTAGCTCACAAGTCGTCTCCATGTGGTGTCCATGAACTTCCACCGTCCAGGTGGGGGAACTAGGACACGGCGGGTGACGGTGTACCACCAAACGCACACGGGAACGAGTCATACCACGGTCTCGGATGAGGATTCTCTCATACTGTGGCGGTGTAGGGTAGCCAAGTGCCTGTAGAACCGACCACAAGATGCTAGGGAAGCCTTCCCATCCCAAGCAATCAGAGAAAGACACGTCGTTAGGGTAGCTAGCCAGGTCAGCGAGGGCGTCCATCTGAACCAAAAGGAAAAAGGGGCAAGGGTGAGCACCGGGTAGCGCCAAAGAATAAGAACAGATTCTGTGCAGGGTGGTAAAAATTACAAAACTCGAAATCTGTAAGCTCAAAAATTCTCAACTTTGGCCAGAACATAGTTTAAGTAGTTCCTAACAAGTTTCATGTTGGAGGTTTGGGCAGAAACTGTTGTTACGATAGTGTAAAAATTCAATTATTATCTCACTGTCTCCAGGAATTCCAGCAGACAGGGGGTTACTATTTTTATCATAACTCCAGTTCCCCTGATCCATTTTAGTTGAAATTTCTCCAGCATGTACTTTATAATATTTATGACAACTTTCATGTTGAACACTTTTTCATTTGACCAAGTTTTCAGTTTCGAATTAAGGGTGCAAACAGACTGTTCTCAGCAGGAATTTTAGATTGTGATTTCAATTTCTTTGACAGCGGTTCAATTTGGTCAAGGATTAAATTTGAAATTAATTCAGTGAGATGCAATGCATGAGCGGCCTATTCGATCTCACAAACACACATGCCAATAACTTTTGGCTTACGGAGTCAGTGCCGGTGGCTAGGCAATATTCGTCTCTCGCTGTATTATCTAGTCGGAATTCTCTAACCGTTTCAACGTACGGAATCGCGGTTAGTGTACCTGCAGAAAATTTTCATTCCAGAGCATGTATAATCAACCTTTCGTGCCAGCACTCACGAAAGCGTCTCCATTCATTACCACCCACTATAGAGGTGGCACCCGAACGTTTAACATTGAACGGGCAATGTTCATATGTCACCGAGGCAACATATTGACAGGTTCATACGCTATTGAAATAGCGTATTGACTATGTGCCGCCACCATATTTGCATATGATGACGTGGTACGCTACAGCAATCGCCGTACCTTGCGCCCACCATCCTATTCTAATTTCATACGCCATCACAGCGTATTGACTATGTGCCGCCACTATATTTTCATATAGTGCCGTGGTACGTTACAGCAATCGCCGTACCTTGCGCCCACCATTGCGGAAAGTAAATGACAGAATGAAATGTGCTGGAGGTCAGTATAATATATTCTTTGCCACCTATCATAACGTGATCCCTTAACCCACATAGGCTTCACGCTCTAGGTAACATCCTTAACGACCCTAACTTATCCTTCCTTTGCAAAGCGCATCGGAAGTACGAATTGGCAAATTTTATTCAAAAATTGTTGTTTAAGGTTTGTTGCTCTCTCCGGGCTGCTGCTTCGGCTCTGATGCCAGCTGTGGCGGTTTCACTCCGAAATTATTCCAAGTTAAGTACCCTCAGACCACTAACCACGTAGTCAGGCACTTAATCCGGAATAAGCTGGAGCGCCGTCGGATTAAACCCGATTAAACCACGTACTTAACTAGATCGTAACAGCAGCAGGCCCACACGAAGGTGAGTTCAAGAGATTACAACATTCCACAGATTAAATTACAAAGATAGGGTACAAAGTTATTACAGACTGAGTTCAAATTAAAATCAGAGTACACAAGTTTTTGCAGCGGAAATTAAAAGTTCAACAACTGAAATTTAGAAGTTCATTGCAGCGGAAGTAAATAAACTAACGACGAAACAAGTAACTCCGTGATGAGGCCTGCCACGAAGCTACTCCTCCCGATCCTCGCCAGAGGACGGGACCCATTCGATGTGCCAGCCAGGTGGAACCTGGGCAGGCCAAGTCATAGCATCCACATCCAAGATTATACCTGAAAAATAATGCCACAAGCAAGGCTGAGTATACTAATACTCAGCAAGGCTTACCCGTCGGGTGAAAACTACATCACCGACATCTAGACAATGAAAGGCTTTTGGCTGGTGGGTTTGTTTGCCAAAAAGCGACTAAAGGTAGATCCTTGCTTTCAAGTTTTAGCACCGTATTCTAATAAGTTTAACCATTCTAGATTAGCATCCTCTCTAAGCATACAAGTGGAGCAATACAATTTAATTCATAGAACAAATTCATAATCTCAAATTCCACTTATTACTCGATGTGACGTGACGGTCAAGCAGTCTCATTAACCGCGAGAAGCGGACAGTTCGAACCGAATTTGTGCTACCTGGCCAGGGAAAACCCAACACACACGGATACTCTGCTTGAGATAAAAGGTACAAGCATTTCCCAACCTTTCCCATCTATCCACAATTCGGAACCGGGTCCACTTCCTTAGGATGAAGGTTTACTGCTTCACTCACAGCATCACGCATACATCCACGAGTGTACGGCAAGGGAAAACAGAGTTTCCAAGGAGAGATGGCTATCGGCCCTAGCTGCTTCAAGCTGGTACCGGGCTTACCGGCTCCCATATACCGGCATGCATGTGGTACGTTCAAAAACTTGACTTAGTATCCACACCTTCCGACCTTAACCAATTATCAAACACGGACGGGAGATCTACATCTATCCTCCCGCCCGTCAATCCTTATGATTCCAACATAAGTAAAGACGAACAATTCCTATGTCTCGCGAGTGACAGGAAATCACTCGACTTGTAACGAACCTACAGCAATGCTCTACCGAACCTTTCATACTAGTATTGCAAGTCATGGGTACTAGGAAATGTGCAGCTAAGGTATTCAATCAACTCCTTGAACGTAAATGCACAAACATAGAGAATTCAAAGTGCATATTTTGGTAAAGGTTAGGTCATGCTCCGGGGCTTGCCTTCTTGCTCGGACTGAGAGTTAGCCTCCGGGTTGTTCACGTCTGCACCGGCACCGGGCTCCGGGGCTTCTTCCTCGTCTGCGGGGATGAGGGTGTAGTCGCCGTCTGGGATAGTGCCTTGTACATGATATGCATAACTTAGGGTGGCTGTTCTGGAATTTCAGATTCCATTTATTTTATTCTATCTAACTACAAAAAGGTTTATTCTTTTATATAAATCGATTTCCATCTAGATTACTTCGCATTTTTGTTTCTCCATTTCTGTTCATCATTTTTATCTATAAACTTTATGGCAGCTACTGGAGTATAAGAGCTAAGCTCACTCCAAAATTTAGCTAATTTCGAGCTACACATAATTTATTAAAAATCTAACAAGTTGCTGCCAGCAGAAATGAATTTAATTCATATAAAATTGAAAATTCAACCATTTCAGGAGATCTCCCTACCAAAGTTAAGCATAAGTTATGAGGAGGGCTCTGGCCAAGTGGTGGCTCAAAATAACCCTTGGGTGATCCTCAATGATTTTCTAACCAAAAACACATATTTAATTATTTGCCATCCTAAACAGAGCAAAAATTAAGTTTTTCATTTTTAACATGTGTTCTAACAAGTTTTAAGCTCTCAGGAGCAGAATGGTGATTTTTCACTGCACATATTATTTTTAATGATTTCTGCACTGCAAAAAGACAGAAAACCTATTTTAATTCATAAAAGGAGCTAAACATCATATTTTTGGGTCTTCTTTGGACACAAGCTGTCCAAAGCCACTATACACAACATATCCAAAGCTCAACCCTAGCGCAGCTCTGGATTTGAAATGGTGCATAACTTTAGATTTTCCTTGTTTGAATTTTAATTCAAAAACAGTTCGTCAAAAGTACAAACATGTCTAATAGAGATTGTAATTTAGACTCTCACGAATCCAGGGAGTATTTTTGTGCATTTTTCCGATTTTTGTACGATTTTTAATCGATTTTACAAGTTTCGGGAAAAATCAAACCTAGACTTAAGAATCTGTTTACGCAGAGAACCCTAGATCTTTCAAAACTTCGCGAACGAGTCCCTGGACTTTTGCGCAGAGACCCCTAAACAAAGGTAGACGATGAACTTGGGTCCCTGGGACCTCGCCGGAGTTGCGCCGGCCAAATGGCGGCGAACTAGGCTCGGGGAAGTGGGGGAAAAGATTCCTGGGCTCACCACGAGTCGTTTGGCGACGGTTGGGAGGCCGGGGATGGTCGGAGTTTCGCCGGCGACGAGGTGGTGGCGGCGCGGCCGCCGCGGCTTCTACGCCGGCGAGCTCGGGGTCGTTCGCGGAGGGGGGAGAGGTCCTTGAGCACCAGCAGAGCTTGGGGAAGCTAATGGCGTGCTCGAGGAAGCTCGGGGACGGCTCGGAGTAGGGTCTCGACGTGCGGGTGCTTCGACGGCCGGAATTCGCGATTTGGGGAAATCGCAAATTCTCGCCGGAGAAGGGACAATAGCTTGGGGAAAGTTGGGGGTTTTGGAGCTGGTGGAGTGGACTAGCTCCGTGCGGGATGGATTGGGGAATGGTGGAGCGTGGACGAGGAATTTCGCGAAGAGCTTGGGTTCGGCTTGCGCGTCGCGAGGAGGAAGAAGACCGAGCGAGCGCGGGGAAGTGGAAATGACCAAGTGAGCGAGTGAGAGGAGGGGTGGGAGTGCGCGGTGGAGTGCTTGGGCACGCAAGGGAGGCACTGTGCGGCCTCGGGAGCGTGCGAGCGCGTGAGTGGCTGTCGCGGTCGCCATTGATGGCGCGGCGAGCTCGAACAGAGCGCGCGCGACACGATTGGGCGAGGAAGATTGTGGCGTGATCGCTGGGGATCCTCCACAGTGCTCCTTGGCGCGTAGCGAGCGAGCATCGCGACTGCGGGGCGGCGCTGCGCGGCTGCGACCAGTGCCGAGCGAGCTTGCCATGATGGCGCTCCGCGGCGCGAGGCAGCAGTGCGCCGTCGCCCGCGAAGTGACGGTACGGAAGGCTTGGACAAACGCGTGAGGACAAAAACTAGCTGCCGCCACAGCTCGGCCGACCCGACGCGGTCTCCGCCACACGCCGGCCACGTGGCGGCCGGACTCCGGCCGGAGCAGAGCGCGCCAGGGGCGAGCTGGCAGCCCCGTGGAGCTCTTTGCCCCTTTTGAACTTTCTCCAAAAATTTGAGCTGAACTTCGAAACGTGTAAAATTAAAAGTTGGAGTTTGAGGTGCGGGACACAACTTCCGAGCTTGGACCGGGCACTTCGACCAGGCGCTACGGCGCTTCGAGCTTGAACCGCAAGCTCGAGCTTGCCGAGCCTCGAATGGTCGGAAACGCCACTCGAGGGTGAGTGCCCCCCTCGAGCTTGGCTGCGAAGCCTCGAGCGTGACGGAACGTCGCTCGAGGGTGAGTCCTCGAGCTTGGCTGCGGAGCCTCGAGGGTGACGGAACGTCGCTCGAGGGTGAGCCCTCGAGCTTGGCTGCGGAGCCTCGAGCGCGACGGACGGCGGGGCCTCGAGGGTCCTGTCGTGCAGCCTCGAATCGTGACGGAAACTACCGGCTAGGCTCGATCGTCACGGTCATAGCTCGATCGTCACGGACATACTGACTAGGCTCGATCGTCACGGACATACTGACTAGGCTCGATCGTCACGGACATAGCTCGATCGGGACGGATTTTTACGGCTAACCTCGATCGTGACGGACATTCCCGCTCGAGGGTCACCGATCGGCGCGAACGCCGTGGCGAGGTTGTCGCGAAGGGCTGTCCGAGATGTTTAAGTTTTAGTTGGGTGCCAAATAACCCTTGTTTTTGAATTATAATTGAATTTTTGACGAATTTTTGAATTTCAACCCAATTCCCTGTTGTATTGATTTTAATTGCACTTTTTAATTCTTTTGACATCAGAGATGTCACAGCGAAATTGTTGGACAAAGGCTCGGGAGCTCTCTCGTGGATTTTGTTCGACAACGGTAGACAGTATGGCCCTATGGGGTGGATGGTCTGCCAACTAATTTTTCAGCCAGCCCGAAGGAGTGATCGTTCTGTGTAAAAATATTTTTAACGGCGGACCATCCGACCTTTGGTCCACGAAATTCAAAATGGTCAACTCTGACAGCCTGTGATGTGACACATAGCCTTTGGACTTGAACGGCGGACCGTCTGTCGGGTATAGAAACCCCGGGTTCCCTAAACAAGCTTGACTCCTACTAGGACAGCTTGTCCTACTAGGACTACTCAATTGTAACAAACTAGAAGACTTACCATGTAAACCTTGCCACCTGGGATATATAAAGGAGGGCAGGGGTCCCTAGATTAGACCATCGAACAACGCTGTCAGGCATTGTATCGAGCAACGCCGTCAGGCATTGCAACACATCTCATCTATACAAGATACACCATACAGGACGTAGGGTATTACGCATATTGCGGCCTGAATCTGTCTAAATCGTCTCTTGTCACCTTCGATTCTAGATTCTCGACGACTTCTCCTCAAACCCTTCTCTCGAGGCATCCCCTCGAGAGCTTAGTCAGCATAACTCATCGACACTTTGGTGCCGTCTGTGGGATATGCGTCGAGAATCCGCTGCTGAATTCGAAGGACCAAATCCACTTCAACTCCGAGCTCGCGTTGGCTCTGCGTCGCCACAGTGGTGTTTTTCAACTCCAGGCGCCGGCGACCCCACTAACAGCATGCCGCGCGCGTGCCTCGGCAGGATTTCTCGGCTGTGTTCAGCCATCATGCGACGCTCTGCTATCCCATCTGCCATCATCAAGTTGGAAGTTGATGTGGAGCTGGCTGCCCTGTCGAGTCCGAACAGGAGTCAATCTGAGTGGTGCGGCAGCAACGAGTCAATCAAGGCGTGTAGTACCGTCCAAGCCAAGCTGGCTGGCAAATCTCGTTACGTGTTCTTGCGGTATGGAAAGATCAGGAGCTACACGTGCATCAAGCTACCAGGAGACTTTAAGTTCCTATCTGATCGTACGGAGAAGAAATACGGGGTTGCAGGCAAATGCAACACGAGTCCAGCTCGCATCGGCGGACTACTTCCACTGCTCCAGCTCGTACCGCCAACAAGTCGTCGGCGACTACTTCAACAACTCGGATCATCTCGAAACAACTCCGGAACCGGACTATGACGACCAGCTGGGTTCTTTTTTCGACCAGAACCCGGACCACGGTAGCCAGCTGGGTTCTTTTTCAACCAAGAACACGGACCCGCCGCGACTTCATCGACAAATCATCCACGAATCAAGCTAAGTCACATGTTTTAATTACTTTTTTTATTTTTTATCTCGCATCTACAAGCGGATATCTTCATACGCGATCCATGCTTTCGTCGATTTCTTCATGCGCGTTTCGCGCTTTCGCTGACTTCTTTGGTGTGCTCTGTTTTATCTCTAAAGTCGAGTGTTTCGAGAGTTTTTGTCTCACGATGCAAACCGTGTCTTTTCCAAGCCGATGTGTTATTGACCAGGGTATCGTGGGGGGCACAGCTAGCGGGACTAAGTACTCGGGCACACGATCTTGAAAAGATACAGACACCAAAACAATCTCATATTGAGACACTTCGCGCAATTTGCGCTCTCGTCGACTTCTTCATGCGGGATCTACGCGCTCGTCGATTTTATCTTTGCGCAATGCACACTATCTTTTCGATTCGTCGACAAGACTGAATAAATTTCAGTTTTTCAAATATTCTTCAACATTTGCTACATAATATTTTTATTTTTGCAGACCAAGCTTCGGCACACCATCGCAGTTCCGCGCACTTTCGTGCTCGGGGGCCGATGCAAGTCGGGTTCTTTTTTCAACAAACAACTCGGACCACTACGCCAGCTGAGTTCTTTTTCAATAAAGAACTCGGACTACCATGCCAGCTGAGTTCTTTTTTCAATAAAGAACTCGGACCATGACGCTAGCCGAGTACTTTTTTCAGCAAAGTACTCGGACATCTTTGCTTCAACAACGTTGCTTCAAATATTCTTCAAATCCTGGAGTCAAGATCCTTAATTCGATTTATTAGATCGGATCAAGGCTCGGGGGCTGCGGGTATATCGTCAAGGATTCTTCGGAATTTTTCGGTTAATACCGAATCTCGGAGTTTACGTCTGGGTTCAAAAGAACTCGGATTCTTCATGAAGACCCTCGAATTTCTCCTTCAAAGCAAAACGAGGCTCGGGGGCTACCCAATTGGGTGCACCTATTCGGTGCACACCAATGAGATTCTCTAGAAGTTCTTAGAGCATCTCAAAGTCTTCGTACAACCAAGCTGAGAGAACTCGAATGACTTCAGAAGAACTCGGGTTGACTTCAAAAACAACTCGGCATTCTCCAAGACTCACAACAAGGTTGTACTTCAGGCAATGAAGCGCTCGGGGGCTTGTCGGGTATAGAAACCCCGGGTTCCCTAAACAAGCTTGACTCCTACTCGGACACCTTGTCGTACTAGGACTCCTCAATTGTAACAAATTAGGAGACTTACCATGTAAACCTTACCCCCTGGGATATATAAAGGAGGGCAGGGGTCCCTAGATTAGATCATCGAACATGTCAGGCATTGTATCGAGCAACGCCGTCAGGCATTGCAACACATCTCATCTATACAAGATACACCATACAGAAAGTAGGGTATTACGCATATTGCGGCCTGAACCTGTCTAAATCGTCTCTTGTCACCTTCGATTCTAGATTCTCGACGACTTCTCCTCAAACCCTTCTCTCGAGGCATCCCCTCAAGAGCCTAGTTAGCATAACTCGCCGACACCGTCCAGCACCATAAAGGCGGACGGTCGCGAATACGTAGAAAACTCGAGATTCAAACATAACCGTTGGATTTTGGAGTGTGGGGGTATAAATATTATACCCCGGCTATGGGAGGGCTCACTGGCCTTTGGGCTCACTTGACAAACACTCTTGATCTCTCCTTTCCCTCTATCTCACTCACATTGCTTAGGGTTGCATCTTTGGTGAGATTGAGAACCACCTAGTGCATTGAATCCATTGTTTGAGCTTTGTGGCACTAGTGATTCTCCAAGCCAGGGTCTTTACTTGTTATTGTTGGAGGTTGTCACCTCCTAGACAGCTTGGAGGTTGAGAATCATTGAGCTCTTTAAGAAGATTGTGAAGAAACCTTTGATTGGTTGGTTGTGAGAGGTTCTTGTGCTTGCCTCGCCGAAGTGGTGAAAAGCAACTTTAGTGGAAATGGAGATTAGAGAGGTTCCTTGATTTCAAGCCAGCTTATACACCAAGTGGATTCTTGGCAGAGAAGCGGATAAATCATTAAATCCACCTCAACGTAGATTAGGGGTGACAGACAAGTCATCGACACTGCGGAAAAAATTTGTCTCTTGTCTTGGTTACTTCTATTTCTCTCTACTTTCAAGCAATTTACTTTGAACAATTTCATTACTATTTGATTTGTGATTTGTCATCCTAGAATTGCAAAACTTGACATAAAATAGATATACTAGGAGTAGAAGCTTTCTTGTGTTTCTAATCAAAATTTATTAGTGTTGTGATTTCTTAGTGATATCTTCTATTCACCTACTCTCTAGTCAGTAATCCTCGATCCTACCGCTTGTGAGCTGGGTGGTGAGTAGGGCCAGAACGGCAGAGCTGGTGGACGGGCCAGCGTCACCCATCCGGGTCCGTTCACGCCGTGGGAAACTTTTGGCCTTCGTCAATGGTGACTTTAGTCGAGCTGTAGTCAAGAATGTCAGCTCATGCATGAGGAAAGAAACTGGGAAGGGAAGGACGGAGAGGCGGCACTGCTCTATGTACCATACGGTCTCTCATCTCTATTTGGTGTACACCAGCAACAAAAGGAATTGCTATCTGCTGCGGGAGTGTCAAAAGTTTGCACGTCTTTTTTCCCTTGTATGGTAGTATTTTGCCAAAATGGAAATAAGCTTCAGCTCTATTTTGAAAGACTGCAAGGCACAGGACAAAACAGTGTTCTTTGTTCCAAAAAGAAAAAGAAAATGAACAAAAACAAGAAGAAAATAAGGGCCATCGATCATCCATGATCACAAAGCACTATGTGCGTCCTAGAATGTATAAATTAATCCCGGGAGGCTCTTTCTAACACCCCATCTCTCTCATTGCCAGGAGCTGCGGCGAGCGAGGCCATGGCAAGCTCGAACTACTCGAGGGTGGTGAGATTGGAGAGGGAGAGCAGCTCCCTGGCACCCTCCAGGCCCCTCAGGCTGGAGGACACGCTGGTGGACCCGTCCAGCCCTATGTGCGCAACGTGCTGCACATCCGTGGGGAACCCGATCTCAATGCCCCCATCCATGTCATCCTCGTCTTCATCATCGTCCTTGTATATCTCAAAGATGTGGGAGAGGCTCTTGAAGCTTTTGATGAGCTTCCTTATCCCCGCCAGGAAGTCTCGCTCCCGCCTCGCCGCCTGCTGCCGTTGCTCCTCCTGGTTAGCGTTCTCCGTGTCTCCAATAATCGCTTCTTCATCTGTCAAAAAGAAAATTCAAAATGTTTTTTCCGCAGGAAGACATGACATATGGTTTCTTACTCGTGCAAGAACATGGTATGTGTGCTTACTTGGAGCTGCTGGAGCGTTATGGCTTGTTGCAGCTTGTGCGCCCAGCTCATTGGGCTTGGGCAGCAGCTGCTCACTGATCAGTGTCATGCCTGCAGCTGATGGAGAGGCAGGGAGGAGCAAGTGTTGTGATCGGTAGTAGTGCTTGAGTTTGGTCGCTCAGTGTTATGTAGTGAGAGTCAGAGAGGGGATGAGAAAGGGAGGTGTGGAGTGCAAGGGAAGGCAGTCAAACAAATGGAGGTGGTTATGGTGGTTATACGGATGGATGGAGGTAGTTGCGCCCATCAGTTCGTTGGTTATCACGGCTGCACCCTTGCCGTCTTCGCAAGGCTCTGCTCGGCGTCCAGTACGTGTGACGGTGTGAGTGAACACCTTACACGTAGTGTCGAGCTGTGATATTTGGTTCACTGTTCATGTCACGATGTTCTACAACAATTGTGCTACCACCTTGGGCCCTTGAAAAGTTTCAGATTCATTTTGGTTTCAGCACAATATAAAAAAGAAAAAAGATGCTGCACTAGATTGCTATTGCAAAATTTGGGGGGCAAATCCTCTTTCCAAAGGGTGCATCGCAATCACAAGTTAGAATTCACACGTACCATGAATGTTTCTGTGTGCCGATATGGGCTACTGGCCTTGGAAACATTCAATGTTTCTGTATGTGCCGATATGGGCTACTGGCCTTGGAAACATTCAATGAAACCTTAGAAAGATTCATTCGCCCTATAGGTCGTGTTTGGTTCAAGAGTGGTGCAGAACGGAAGCCGTTCCGTCCCACATTTTGTTCGCGAGCGCAGGAGCAGTCCCTCCGAGCGAATATTTGCTCAATATATATACATACAGTGGTCACCCGCAAAAATGGAATTACACTTCCTCAAAATGCCGGTGCTTCTTTTAAAAAGATTAAAATTACTTAAATGTTAAGTCTAATCTCTAAAATATTGAACTAAATCTTATCGCAAAGATTGTTGAATCAACACATTCACACAAAAAAAGTGGAATCAATAAAAACACAATGGTGACAAATTTATGAAAAAGCATTGAGTCGACAAGAAAATGATTATTGCATTTGTTTCAAATGTCGCATCAGGTAAGGAAAAAATATTTAGTCAACAAAAATATAACGGTACATCGCATCACAAAAAAAAAGTAAAGATTTGAAAAGTAATGGCCCAACAGATACGAGATGTGACAAAATTAGCCAAAAATACAAGTTAACCACTTCTTAGCAAAATAGTGGTACACCACCAAATAGCAGAATCCCTACTTCGTTTATATGCCTGAAAGTAAGGTGGAAATTTCTCCAAGCCTGCATTTGACCTAGCTCTCCTATAGAAAAGATTTGGCCGACAAGGATCATCTATGACATGTCCGATGGCAACACATAGGCAAGTAAATATTGGCAGCAGCAACGCAAACAGAAGCTAAGGGACCAGGACAAAATACTCGTGACTGTACAGGGTGAAAGCAACCAGGACAAACTTGGCATCCAACGTCTGTTTCTATGCCACACGTACGGAGCGCCCTACGATGCCAAAAACATCTTGGCAAAATCACAGCAGGTTCAACGTAATCAAACAGACAATATGCTTAATCAAGAGTTCCTGTGAAAAGTGACATACAATAAGCTCAACTGCTCAAGTATGTCTAGCCAGAAGACCTGTTACCTACCTTCGGTTCCAAGACACTCAGAAGCAAGAACTCAAGCTTTGGCCAGAATCACCAAAATTAAGTCATTTTAACACCTTTCAGTTTCAAAGAACAAAGAGATGGACAAAGAAAATATACAGAACATCTTTTCTTGGAGAACCTGGAACATATAGTATAAGTTATATTTCAGACACAACAAATAAAAAATCGACATGATCTCATCCTGGCAGTTTCTAGGTATCAACTGAAGGCAGCATGCCAGAGTGCACTGTCATTTTGTATAGACTGTACAACAACTAAAGGGATGCTGGCCTAGTTTTGAATCACTTCATCATCATTCCGAACAGCAGCCAGCAGAAGGTTACACTGTGTTTTGTTCAGCCAAGGCGTAAAACAATTCAAGAGTCAAGGCTAAAATCCAAGTGGGAGGAGCTGACAGTACCTTTCCATCACAATGGAGGGTAGAAGTAGGATGAAACAGAAAACCCCAAGAAGAGAACGCCTCCAATTGTCGCTACTGTTCGTTGTGAAATCTTTGATGCCAAACATGCTCCCACCTATCACGGCAAGAGATGTGCAAGCTGTGTGTCCTAGTGATGCTCCAACTGCAACTCCAATTGCATTCTTGTGGGTTGCTAGCTGCATGGTAACATGGGAAGCAACAGATGGTAAGATAAGAGTTTTCAGCTTAAGAATTTCTGGAGTATCACAACCCTCAATGAAATATGAAATGCATGGGATGGCAACAAATAGAAGGTTAGATACATCAAAGAATTTCTGCAGCTTGAGCAGTATCCTACCGCAATTGTTGCTATTTGGCTTCGATCGCCCCATTCGGCTAAAAAGGTTAAGATGAAAGCCTGCAACCAGAACAAAACATTAGATTCCAAGGTCTCTAATGAGTTGCCTATAACAGACAAACGATTCACAATAGGAAATTGACACAAAACACACATAATGGAAACATCACCACTATAAAATAATAATCAGTTTGCTAAAAGATGAATCACGTGTGTACTTTACATAGAAAATATCTCAAAACACAAAAAAAATGTTGCAAATAAAAGGTGTTAAATGCAAAAAACACTTGGTCTAACACAAATGTACTAATGCAGATGCAAGGCAAGTATTGATATGCTTTCATAAGGTAACAATTAATGACCTCCAAAAGATGGGTGTACAAATCTTGCAAAGAACCTACGGGCAGTTGATTTTCCTTGACCTGACTCAAGCTTCTCTTCCAACTGCTTACAAATGCATGTACATCATTAGTTCACAAGTAAAAGTATACATCAATAAGATATATAATCCCTTTTAAAGCATATGTTGTAGTTTAAGAGCACGCATAACGATATACTTCTCCATCATGCAATTTAATTGACCTTTTCGTCAATAGTTTTTACCAGTAGTTGAGTTCACGTGCCCACATCTCAGTATTCATACATTTGCCCAGTTTTTTTGCGGAGTGCATATATCATGCTCCATGCTATTTCTATAGCTTAACTGACAAAGAAATTGCCACATATCCTAACACTTGTACTGGTACTTATCTAGTGCACTTGTTATCATGGTTCGTAAGGCGTTGCCTTGTGTTTGGCTAAGGCGTCGCCTAGGCGCCCGCAGAACGCCACAGGATGCCTCACCACCTTGAGAACCATGCTCGTTATGTTTCTATCCAAGGTTACGAAGGAAACCAGTGACAGCATCCAAACGTTTGCATTACAATACATCTCTTTTACCTGTCCTTCTAGAATACGCACATTCAACTGTCCAATAATTTGACTACCAACATGAACAACCTTATTGTCACAGGATATTGATATAGGACGACAAAATGCCCAAATAACAAGTAAAAGAGAAAGGAGGTAGCAGACTAGCAAGAATACCCAGCACTACAGCAATGAACCTAATGGCACTCCATGCCTAGTGCCCAATGTTTAGTATGAGGCCATGGCATATAATACAACAAAAGATGCAATAAAATGCATTACGCATAAGCAAAGGCTACATTGGAAGAGAACACATACTTCTTCGATTTCCTTCTTCTGAGATCCCTTTGGGTCAGACTTCCAAGCAATATACAACAACCGAAGTCCCAAAGAACAAGTATAAACTGGCAGGTTAAACAAAAGAGATCGTGAGCTACAGGATGTGTGCTAAATTATTTCATATGCAAATTATAGCCACTAGGAGTAAAACCAGCCAATCTGAGTTGTCCAGGTTCTTCCAAGACAACTGTCCTGGACAAAACCGGATATTTGCATAGTGACTAAATCGGTAATATATAGTATTTATGGTATACCTAGTATCTTATGGTATATCGGAGTACCTTTGTTTTTTCAAGAAAAGGCCACTGCAAAATCTCCATTATGATAACGGCAGATGTGTTATCATGTTTTCAAATAGCTCGAATAATCACAATTAATCAATGATTAATCAACAAATCATTTTCTGCACATCGATCAGGTAAATCTATTAGATTTTATTGGCTAGTCGGCCGATCAGGAAACTAATCCCTGATTAATCACCAGTAGTCGAGGTACTCTAGTCGAACGACTAGCTCTGGCCCTTTCACTTGGCATCGGGTTTCGGCAGATTAGCCTACCTAGGCACTTGGCCCAGCCCACAATAAACCATACCGTAACCTAGCCGACTGCCCGATTCACAGCCGCCAGTCTGCTCGAGCAGGAGAGTAAAAATTCTCTCACCTGCTGCCTCTGGTGCACCACACCACTAACTCTCGTGTGCGCCTCCACCTCCAGCTCCTCCTGTGCGCTGACTGGGCTATTCTCATCTCTAGGTGACTAACTAGGCTATTAAAACTGCTCTAAGTCGAGTAGGCTATAAATCTCATCTTTGTGTTATTCTTTTCTATAGGTGACCGACTAGACTATAAAATTGCTCCAGATCGACTAGTTGACTAGGTCGACTAGCACCTAACTAATCACAATTAATCGTTGCCTAGTCGCGATAATCACCTAGTCGGTACCCCAACGACTAGGGAATGACTTAACGATTTGAAAACATTGTGTGTTATAAACATGATTATAGTTATACTGCTGAAACATGATGGATAAGCCTTGTGTTGTACACCAGTAGTTTGCTGCCCTACAAGGACAGCATCTTGGACTGGTCTTGGCTGCAGCACATGGTCCTTTAGTGGGGGCTGCAGCAGGGTGCTGTTAGGGTGGTTGTTTTCAGAGCATCTTAGACTAGAGTACTAGGACAACAGCAGCTCCCCTTGGACTGCTTTTAGGACAGCATCTAGACTAGCATCTAGCATATGCTTGGCTGACTAGCAGCCTATAATATGTATCCCCAGCCCCTTGGGTTGGTATGGCTTAGAGTTTGGTAATGAGAAAAACCTCGAAAATTCCCAAGTTCCTTGTCATCCTCTTAGCTCAATGAGAGTGAAAATTGAGCTGCTAACATCTGGTATCAGGGCCGTACTTTCTTTGTAGCCCTGCACATCTCTTGCTCCTCCCCTCCCCAAGCAACCCAGCCACTTCCAGCAGCAGCTGCAGCTCACGCAGCAGCAGCTAGAGCAGCAGCTGCAGCACCAGCACCAGCAGCTGCAGCACACGCAGCAGCTGCAGCGCAGCTGCAGCATCCCCGGCCCCTTCTTCCTCACCCGACCACAGCAGCAGCAGCAGCTCGTCTGAGGCTGCGCCCTCCCCACGCAGCAGCAGCCCCTGGTGGCTCGCCATGGCCGACGCTCAGTCGCGACGCTCGGCCACGTCGAGTGCACGGCGTCAGAAGGACGCCGAGCTCGCCATGGCAGAGGAGCGCAGGCGAGCGACGGCACGAGCCGCAGCAGCAGCAGCGAGGACGGCCCGGCTGGCAGCAGCGGAGCTGGCTGCAGCCCGGGCGGAGGTGGAAGCAGAGGAGGCGGCAGATGCAGCACGTGCGGCAGAGGTAGAGGTTGAGACCCTGCGCGGCAGCCTCAGCGGTTCCATCGCCGGCGACATCACTGGCGACGGGGATCTTGAGGTGCTGGCGGAGGGAGAGGGCGCAGGAGCGGACTGCGCGGTGGGCTGAGGCCCACCCCACGGGCGGCGGCGAACAGCAGCACGCGTCCGGCGGTGGCCTGCAGCAGCGCGCGCCCGGCGGCCGGCGAACAGCAGCACCGCGCCCGGCGGCGGCCTGCAGCAGCGCGCGCCCGGCGGCGGCGCCCCGGCCGGCAAGTGCGCGACGGTGGCCCTGGCTACCACGGGCATCCAGACGGTGGTTAGGGATGCCGGTCCCCAGCGGCGGTTGGCCGACTCTCACCAAGACCAACTACGTCGAGTGGGCTACGGTGATGAGGGTGAGGCTCCAGGTGCGGCACATGTGGGATGCCGTCCAATACGACGACGTCGACTACGATGAAGATCGTCGGCGCTGGATGCGCTGATCGCCGCAGTTCCTCCCGCGCGATGCAGTTCTCGCTTTCCCAGAAGGCGACTGCCAAGGAGGCCTGGGACGCCATCGCGGGCGCTCGCATCGGCAGCGACCGTGCTCGCAAGTCCACGTTGCAGGCACTCCGCAAGGAGTGGGAGAACTTGGCTTTCAGGCCAGGTGAGGACGTCGACGACTTCGCTCTCCGTCTTAACACTTTGCTGCAGAAGATGGTGAGTTCGGCGACGGACACCTACGACGAGGAGAGAGCTGTGGAAAGCTTTTTCGCTGCATCCCCGAGAAGTACACAGGCAGACCGCTCGCTCGATCGAGTCTCTGCTGGACTCTCCACCATGACGATCGAGGAGGCGATTGGTCGCCTCAAGGTCGTCGACAGCGACGAGCCACAGTCTCTCTCTAGAGGCATCACCATCAACGGGAAGCTCCACCTCACCCAGGACCAGTGGAGGTCCCCGACGAGGTGACGTGAAGAAGGGGAGCCTTTTCTCCTCGACCAATGGCCGCAAGCGCGGCAAGCCCGAAAGGGGCGCGGAGGTGCCAGGCGGGGGCACGAGGGCGAGCTGATGGCGGTGCCCGCGGAGGCGCTCAGGGTGGCACCGCCGCCAAGCCCAAGGAGGCACGAGACGACGCTTGCCACACCTGTGGCAAGGCTGGCCACTGGGGCCAAGACTGCCCAGCAGCGGCGGCGTGGGGGCCAGCCGACGTCGCGAAGGCCCAGCCGGACGACGAGCCGGCTCTGTCCTGCTCCACGGGGTTATGGAGCTGCACCCGGAGGCACCGCCCGCCAGCCGCTCTACTTCACCTCGACGAGCCGCGTGCCCGAGTCCTTCTCGGTGACGGCTCCGACGACGACAAGATCGACGGCTGGGTACCTACTCGACCCGGCGCCACAACACCACATGACCGGGCGGCAGAGTTCTTCTCCGACCTGGACACCGACGTACGTGGCTCTGTCAGGTTCGGGGACTCCTCTGCTGTGGAGATCAAGGGTGTGGGCTCCGTGATTTTCACCGCCAAGTCCGGAGAGACCGGATGCTCACCGGAGTCTACTACATTCCGGCGCTACGGAACTCCATCATCAGCCTTGGGCAGCTCGATGGGAGCGGCTCACAGCGTGTGATCGATGGCGGG